>JANDKJ010000507.1:0-22361 GCA_028551335.1 Armillaria sp. CMW 4456 | reverse complement strand
ATACTGAGATAATTTGTCCATAAGAAGGTCGAGAATATGCCTATGCTGTTTTTAGTGGGAAATGGCCACTACAGCTGGTACAAAATATAAAACAAAATTTGATGATTATGATTTTGGTGTAATAACAGATTTGTTTCATCTACTGTGCTATGGCATCTGCTACGTTTTGCCCAGAACTTAATATATAAATACATGACAGTCATATGGTTATATGTATGAAAGGAATAAGGCCCCAGGTAAAAACCTCGCCTGGCATAAGTGTTTGACTCAAGGAAGGCTGGTGACTCAAGGAAGGCTGAATCACTGTATACTTTATAGGGCTTTTCTGATGCTTTCCTGACCTCAATACCTTGGCAATACCCTGAAAACACCAATTTTGACCTAAATCCATGGATTTAGCACCACCATTACCACAATAGGACATAGAGTGCATTGCCGACATCACCAGCATTGCCACATCAAAGCACACAGGCACAGCCATGTGAATGGAGCTTCTCAACATTGATCCAGCAATCATAGGGGCTTGATAACAGCAATTTGATGGTTTCCACAGCATGAACACTCTTTGGTGACTTTGGAATTAATTGGTTATTGCTGTATAACCATGAGACATCGACACACATGCTACTTGGATGGTACTCAGTCATTTCCGATGACTATTAACAACTCCAAAACCATGAATAAGGCATAGCTTCAATGCCAGACTATGAAAATCAAAGGCAAAGACATGAATAAGACAATGCACAAGACCTGCTGTATAGTCAGAAGGTTAGAAACTCATATGCTAATGCATAGCCCTTCAGATATACCACACAGATGCCATTTATTTATACTTTACTATATAAACCCAGTAATTTCATACTTTACAGTAGTTACTCTCTTCATTCCATTCCCCCACATACACACATTGATTTGTTTTACCTCAGTTACTCACCCAGCTTCGATAATACCAATAGCACACCTTTAATAGTGATTTCATTCACCACAAAGCTGAGCTTGACATACTCAACCCCAAGACACTTCACAACCATCCCTCAAAATTAGAACGTGATGCTCATCATTGTTTTATTTCATTACTGACACTCACTCAGTGTTAGTAAGTGATCACCATGTGGTACTCACCTCTTTTAGTTTTATAGGAAAGAATTAGCTTCAACTTCACAAGATATTATCGGATCCATTTGGACATCAAGAGCAGATGAATAGTATTGAACAGTTATAGGGCAGCTCTATTGTGAGCATTGCAAGGATAGGTTTTGAACAGATTTAGTATTGACAGATTGACAGATTGACAGATATAGGGCAGCTCTACAGCGAGCTTTGCAGGAAATTAGTATCAGAATTATAGGGCAGCTCTAGCATGAGCTTTTGCAGGAAATAGTATTGACCAGTTATAGGAATCGATTTGACAAGAGATAGGACCAGACAAAGGAAACAAAGTATAGTTTTGACAAAGATTGACAGTTTATAGGAATTAGGACAAACAGAATCATCACAGATAAAGCTGAGATGTAACCAGATAAAGCCAAGGACCACAGAAATAAAGACAAGACCTGCTATTGCACTGCCATAGCCCCAGAAATATCCACACAGACCAATACCGAGATGATTAGGAACTCATTTAATACCAACATAATACTGACAGCCATTTTATACATCCCAGTTCCCTTCCCATCCAGTTTCCCAGTTTTATGACACACACCAGACCAGATAACAGAGACCAAAGGCAACTCAGAGCATTGGAATCTGTAGTAACTTCTCATGAGACTAGAGAGAAGTCCCCCACCAGACAGCAAGCCAGTCAATGTAGGACAGCTTGATCAGTCCCATAGCCCTGAATATGACACTGTGTTTTATCAGTTGAATCATTACGAGTATGGATGTGCTCAGAAAAACTCACACAAACACACACAACACCCTGAGGAGTGAATTATGAACAAAACTAGTTGTTCTGCAATACCGACATAAAGCTGAGACACCACTATTCCATTTTTGGTTCTTCATACTGTGATATTCCAGAAGTATCTGACAACAATTCCCCAGTTTGTCTTTCGACCCCATCTACTCCTATCCTTCCATCCCTTCATTCTCTGCTTTGGTGTCACCCAAGATATCTATTATTTCTGTGGCCGCTTTCACATGAGCTTGCACAGAAGAAGGTGCACAACAGTACACCTTTCATCCCTCTCTGCCTAGTGTTAATGGCCAGGCCATCTCAACTGGCCCCATGGATCTATCTGATGTCCCACCAGAGTACCATGATTTTGCCAATGTGTTCAGTAATTCCCTCTCCAAGAAACTCCCTGAGCATCACCCATTTGACCTCAAAATCAATATTGAGGAAGGCACTTCACCTCCGCTCAGACCCATTTATTCTCTCTTGGAATCTGAACTCAAAGCCCTACATGAGTTTATTGATGATAATATCCATAGTGGTTTCATCACTCCCTCATGTTCCCCCCATGGAGCTCCAGTACTCTTCATTAAGAAGAAATATGGTGAACTCTGCCTTTGTGTAGATTTCTGTGGCTTGAACAAAATAATGAAAAAAGACCGATACCCACTTCCCCTTATCTCTGATCTTCTTGACTCCACACACTCTGCACACTTGTATACTCAACTTGACCTCTGCCATGCTTACCACCTAGTCCATATAGCCAAAGGAGATGAATGGAAAAATGCATTCTGAATGCATTATGGATCCTTTGAATGGTGTGTCATGCCATTCAGACTCACTAATGCTCCAGCAGCCTTCCAGTGCTTCATCAATGAAATATTTTCTGACATGCTTGATGTCTCCATTGTCATCTACCTCAACAATATCCTCATCTACTCTGATAATCCCACAGAACACCGGAAAAACGTACACAAAGTCCTATGCAGACTATGAGCCAACTCACTCTACTGCAAAGGATCCAAATGTGAATTTCACTGGGATTCACTGGAATATCTAGGTTATATCCTCTCTCCTGAAGGCTTACACATGGTGGAAGACAAAGTCAAAGCCATTATTGACTGGCCGGTACCACAGAAGGTTAAAGATATTCAATCATTTCTTGGTTTTGCTAATTTTTACCATCATTTTATCCATGAATATAGTGAAATTGTTTTACCCCTAACACGTTGAAGAGGCTAGGTTGCATCTACTCATGGAATAGGGAGTGGAACAGCATGCTATGACACACACTACACCTCACACCTTCTACACCCACTAATATCAACAACTACCCTTACAAGTGCGATGGAGGGAGTAATTACACACTCCTTGTGATTATCTCAATCAATTAAATCAATTTCAATGCCACACAAGGTATATATGTAGTGAGCTCTCTTCAAAATAAAGTCCTAAGTCTAGGAACTTTTGAACAAGAAGGACCGCTTCAAGGTGCAACTTGCTTGGCAATGCAGATTGATGATACAAGCGCTCCCAAAGTGCACAGACAGACAGACAGGCAGACTCATTCCCACACACCCGACTTTGTACTGAGCTCGCTTTTCAAACCACTCAGCTAGACACAGATCTAGTGAGCTCGCTACACATCTGCATGTAGGGTTATCAAACTGACTTGCACAAACAATGATGACCCTTCTTCAAAATAAACAGATAACAGAAATTGAACCAGCAGAAACAGATGTGGCTCCCAAAGCCCAGAAAACAGACAGAACTGAAAACAGACAGATGAAATGGAAACTGATGACCCTCTTTCTGAGCTCTCAACACATTTGAACTCCTCAAGTGTTCAAATGATTAAATCAGCATCACTGACTCAATGTCTCTCTTGTCTTTTGAGCACACAAGTTAAGAATGTGAGATTATCTCTGTTTTCCTCTGGTGAGCTTGCTAAGCTAGTAGATGATGCTCGAAGCTACAAACTGATCCTTCACTGCTTATGCTCACTTTCAATGCTAACACACAACTTGGGGGTTCGGAACTTGTCCTACTCTATCTACTTTACCACTATTTATACTACTTGGTCCAGAATAATACAAACACATTATAGAAAGTGATAGAAGGAAATCCCTGTGGGCCTAGCCCTCTGCTGCCACAGTTATACTCGTCTCTGAGTCTAGTTCTCCTCGTTGGAGATGGTTTCCATAGTGAGCTCTCTGTGTGGCATACAGAGCTCACTAATTCTCAAGTCCACAGACTTATCTACATGGTGACTCTGTGTCATTAACCCATGTTTAGTATCTTCAATGTTTCTCTGGAGCAAGTCGCCATGTCTGGCAATGAACGACTTGTCCCATGCACTCCACATGTAGTGAGCTCACTAAGAACAAGTCCATTCTTATCAAGGAATGTCATGATCATGGTATCTTATCTTGGGGTGACTTCGGATCTCTTTCTATCATGTTGTGCATCACTTTTAATTGTGAGCAGCTTAATTATCTTCTGATTGCAATGTCTGTTTCTCCTGATTCTGATTCTATTCTGCAGTGAAGACTGTTTCTGACTTCAGGACAGAGGGATCAGTCTGTATAATCAAGCATGCCTATCCAGTACAGTGCTATGATTAAGTCCCTGGTTTAGTTCTGCCTCAGGGAACATTGCTAGTGTCATTCATAACTGCTCTGAGGGTTGTTTATCATCAGGAAGTTGTTATTTGTAGTGAGCTCCACATGTGAACATGTATATCTAGTGAGCTCACTAGGAAATCACAAATTTACATGGGTAAATACGTTGCAGGCACAACAATGTCTCACCCGCTGAAGAGGCAAGTTGCTGCAAATAGTGCCTCGGCTTTGTGTCAAATTGCAAGAAGAGACTTACAGACCCGTAATCACACTCCTCGGGTGTTGATGTTTACAACCACACACTCTTAGTGAGTATGGGGGATTATAATCCATAGAAAAACACTATACTGGATTTGATACTGACGAATCAGTTCTAAGACTTGAATACGCTTTCATCTTTTTGCTCTCCTCTTTTCTAGACTTCTCTGAGTCTAAACACTTTTGCTCAGAGTCGCCTTTGTCACTGGGCCTCTGGCAATAACACAAATGCAAACTGGTCCCAATGCAGAGCACAACACAATTCACCCTTCGGTAAACACACATATTAACTGAGCCCAAATCGTCTCCAATGGGTCTCTTCTATGTTTCTGAGACACTCCCTAACCAATCCATTCAATAGCCACTGGGTTTGAACCAATGTTTCTGGCTTCTCTCCTGATCATAACTGGTTATGTCTCAGTTTGAACCTATGTGATTCAGAGAAACCTAATTCCACAAAAACACCGTCTGTCAAGCCAAAGGGTTTGAACCTCTGCCACTGGTCCTATCTCTGCACAAGCTAATCATAACTGGTCAAAGGGTTTCCTGTCTGCTGACAATAGCTTCATGCATCACAAGAAACCCTTCACACATGAGAGCACAAGTAAATCTGTTCCCAAACATCCCCTAGATGAACTTAGAGCTGATCACAACTTCACAATACTATTCTCTGCTCTGCACCAAACTCTGTATTCTAAACTGTCTGACTGTGAAAATGAGAGTGTCAACTTTTGCTTACACACTGCACAGAGGGGGTCCAAAGCTTGTACACTACTTCATATCTACCTTATTTATATGCACTCTCCACTACAAATGGCTTCTACATATCAGGTAATGGTCCATGCACCATGGAGCACTACTCCTGCACATCCAAAACCCCTTTCTCTGACATCATTCTGACTTGTTTCCTGTCTTTCAGATTTTTAGTCCAAGTGAGTCACTGCTCAGCCAGCAGAGAGCACTCCTTATATCAAGGAGCAACATGTGCTATTTCTGGACATTGCTTTTGGTAGAGTGCTGGCTCCATGTGCTTCCCTATCTTCCTTTGGTCCGAGGGCATAGACTATTTCAATCCACTGTTAATAATATAAATTGATTTGATTATATTATCCCTGACATTGGACTTAGTCTCAGCGGCCCCAAGTGAGCCAGCACAGCCACAGTTTCTCAGGTCTAGAGCATATCCTGTTCTCCTATTATATCATGGTGCTCTGCAGTGCCTGTCAATCCTTGATCAACACCTTGTGTCTGATTGCATCATTCCATGGTGTTTCCCTCAGGTTGACTGCACCCAGTGTCAAGCACCTTGATTTTATAGTCAATCTGACCCTAATGGTATTGTTCTGAACCAAAGACTGGCACTCCACCTGGTGTCAGCCCAGGCAATGTGCTCACCTACACTCTACATATCAGAGCACACCCCTATATGGTTTGTTCTTCCCCATGGACCCTTGGTTGGTTCAAGTTACCCCCTTTTTGCATAATTTCATGTGTGGACACTCCTGGGGCATGTCACCACAAAGGAATTCCATGGAAATTTGACAACGACTGCCTGACTGCATTTAACAAGCTCAAACAGGCCTTCACTCATGCCCCCATCCTCACCCACTGGATTCCCAACTGACAACTTGTCATGGAAACCGATGCCTCTGACTATGCTATTGCTGCTATCCTATCTGTTTACCTCAAGGATGGCGAAATCCACTGCATTTCCTTCCTGTCCCACAGTCTCCATGGAGCCGAGCTCAATTACAATACCCATGATAAAGAGCTTCTAGCCATTTTTGAAGCCTTTAAATACTGGCACCACTACCTCAAAGGCTCTGCAGAATCCATCAATGTTGTCACAGACCACAAGAACCTTGAATACTTTTCTACCACCAAGGTCCTTACTTGATGACAAGTACACTGGTCTGAATTCCTTTCCCAGTTCAACCTGGTAATTCGGTTCTGACTGGGGAAACTAGGTGGAAAACCAGATGCACTCACTAGATGATGGGGTGTCTACCCTAAAGAGGGGGATAGTCAATATGCTCAAGTCAACCCTCATAATTCTGTCCTGTGTTCACTCATGAACAACTTTCTGCTTCTCTCCATGCTACCTTCCTCAAAGGTCTGGTACTCCACACTAGTGCTATCATGGATATTGACACCCTACACTCTGATATCAAGCAAGCACAATGCACAGATTCTGTGATCTCAGAAGGCTTCTGCCTCACCTCTTCCCCATCCAATTCCTCCTGGTGGTCTGTGGATGAGTCAGGAATACTACATCTTGACAATTGCATCTATGTCCTGGACTCCAGTGATCTCCATCTTCATGTTCTTCAAAACCACCATGACCACATCCTGGCAGGTCATTTTGGCCAAAATCGCACTCTTGAACTAGTCCAGTGGAACTATACCTGGCCACAGATGCACGAATTTGTTCACCACTATGTTAAATCCTGTACCACTTGTGGCCATAACAAAACACCCAGACACCATCCATTTGGCCTACTCAAACCCTTGCCTGTACCAGTTCGACCATGGGATTCCATCTCCATGGATTTCATCAAACAACTCCCAGAATCCAATGGATTCACTGCAATCCTAGTCATTGTTGACTGTGCAAGCAAGCAAGCCATATTCATTCCCACTCACAATACCATTAATTCCTTGGAACTCGCCCAACTCTTTGTAACCCATGTCTTCTCCAAGCATGGTGTTCCTAACCATATTACCTCTGACCATGGATCTGAATTTGTCTCTCAATTCATGTGTGCCCTTGCCAAAGCCCTCAACATGGAACTCCACTTCACCTCTGGATATCACCCGGAAGCTGACAGACAAACTGAATGCACCAACCAAACCCTCAAGCAGTACATTCTGTATCTACTGCTCTTACCAACAAGACAATTGGGACACCCTTCTACCCATTGCCAAGTTCATGTACAATAATGCTCCTAATGCTTCCACTTCTCTCCATTCTTTGCTAACAAGGGATACCATCCTAATATCACTGTATACCCTGAACACAATATTGCTTCTGCTTGGGCCCATGATTTTATCATTAACCTTGATGATCTTCACCAATTCCTCCTATGCTCAGTTTGTGGTCTGCTACAAGCTCCAAGCAGACAAACAAAGGTCCCCAGCCCTGGAATTCAAAGTAGGTGACAAGGTCTACCTCAGTGCTAAACACATTAGATCCACTTGTCCTACTGCAAAACTTTCCAAGAAATTCCTCAGACCATTTGATATCATTGCTCAGCCTGGATCCCATTCCTTCACTCTTAAACTCCCTGCAGACCTCCACTCCATCCACCTAGTATTCCATGTCTCGCAATTGGAACCCATTGAAACCAATACCATCCCCAATCATAACCAACCTCCTCCTCCTCCAGTCGAAGTTGACAGCAAAGAACAGTACAAGATTGCTCAAATACTTAACTCCAAGCTCGACTGCTGGTTCCGCTGCCTGCTCCTGTATTGCATACAGTGGTTAGGTTATGAAGGCACAGATGAAGAGTTTGCATGGATCCCTGCCACTGAATTCTCCATGGATGAGTACATTGAAGATTTCCATTGTCACTACCCAGAAAAACCAGGCCCACTATCCAAGGTCACCATCTGAAAATCCACCCTCCAACATCCTCATCCTTGACCCATCATTTTCTGTGGACTCTGTTTCCTGCCATTTCAAATTCATTTCTCAGAAACTATTGCAAATTCCTTTCCTAATCTGGAACAGTCCCCTTTATTCCTTGCTGCACACTATACAGCCATGGGGACTCCATGGACTCTGCTCCTGCAATTTCAAATTAAATCCTGGAATTGTATTGCAAATTCAATTCCCAATCTGGAGTGGACTCCCTCATCAACTTCACCATTCTCTTACTCACACATAATTCCAAGAAAATTCTATAATATTGCCCTTCCAGGCACCACACAATGCAATTACTACAAGTCCAAAAGAATTATATACAACTAGGAGCTAGGACCCATGGCATCTGCCATTTCCACATCTTCCTCTTCCTCACTCTCCCTCCTCATTTCTGTCACTCTCATATCGCTTTCCTCCACTGGACTCCACAGAAGTCTCCACCAGCTTATCCAAGGCCTCAATACCAATGGGCCTCCCCCCAGGCTTCATCTCCTCCCTCACATCTTCATCCTCCTCCCCATCATCCTTGGAGTCCACAATGAAATACTCATCTGAATCCTTCAGCAAGGCCTTCCAAAAGACCCACTCACTTTGCTGGCCCCTGACAGCATAAAACTCACCCTTGCCTCCTCAAAGGCCCTTGCTGCTTGCTTGGCCTTTTCAAGACCCCTCTCACCAAAGATCCTGGACCAAAGTTCAATGTTGGCCAGCTTAAAAGGATCACTGCTGGAGAAAGTATTGTTATCCACCATGTACTTCCTCCAAACCTGTGCCATATCCTTGTCAAGATGCATCTCCATGGCCCAGTGGAGGGCCTCAGATACCATGGCTCCCAACTCTTTCAACTCCATTAACAACACATTCCACTCTTTCTAGTGAAGTTCTGACAAATAATCTGGTGGATATTCAACATCATCCCCTGAATGGTAATCATTGACCAAGTCATCAATGTGGGCCCAGGTGGCATCAACCTTGCATTCCACCCTATTCAGCTGCTCCTCCATTCCATCCAACCTCCTGTGCAGCAACTCCAGCAACTCCACAATCTCCCGGAGTCCAGCAACACTCTCTTCAACTTGGAAAAGACACTTGCTCTTCTTCATCTGGCACTGCTCACATGAATGCCCTTCTTGACAATGCACTGGGCATCCCTTGGAGTGGCATCACACACAACTGTCTAAGGCCAGGTTAGCCATGCCACAAAACAAACCAAGGAACACTTACCATCCACCTGGTAAACTCCACACCATCAGTCTTGATTTTTTCTTGGAGGCTTCTCTGACAGCCCCACAGACTGTTCATCCTCACTGTCTACAAAGGAAGCCAATTTTGGCTTTCTCTTCTTCCACCCTGCAGCCTCCACTAGGTTGCTTTCCTTTGTCTTTGGCCTTTCCTAACCTCCACCTCACTGCCTTTTACCCTTATCAGCTTGCCCCTCAGACTCCAATTTTGCTGCTTAGCTGTGGCCTCTTTATCCACCCTCTCTTGTCTCCTTCTCTCTTGCTGCTTCTTCTGTTTCCTCTGTCAGCCTTCATCCTTCTGCCTTCCTCTTCACTCCTCTCCTTCTGGATCCTCTCCTCTGCTTCCTGCTTGGCCTTCTCCATGCCACCATGGCCAACCTTTTTGGCCTTGCAAGTCTGCAATCTTCTTATCCCTTGCCTCCTTCTTTGCTGTCTCTAAGCTTGACCTCCTCCTGTGGCCTCTGCTGGCCTTCTTCTGCTCAGTCTTCCAAGACTGCATGCTCCCCTATGGCATTCTTATAAGCCCCTTCCATGGACTGTCCCTCCACTTTAAAAAATGCCCAACTCCTCATTGTCCATGATCTCCAGTTGGGGGTGAGAGGCATGATGTAGAGCTCAGGAGTTTGCAATGGCACAGTAAATTGGAGTACAGATATGGCAGATCAAACAGGAAAGACTTGAGTGGAAGATGGTGATGGTTTGAAGTTCAAGGGGTGAAAAATCATGTGACACCCTTCACCAAATCCATGTGACAACCCTGGCCATCAGGATCAGCACTTTTGAGGGCAATAATGCTAAGGGAGGGATACTGTAACAATCATGCCATGAACTCCATGGACATTGACTTCAAGACCAATCACATACTCCAACTGGACTCCACAGACTCCACTCTCCATTCTTCCTTATCAAATTCCTCTCTTATTTCAACTACTAATTTCACATAATTCATTTATCATATCTAGACTCCATTATGGTAGCAAGTAGGTGTTACATTGGAGTCCACAGGTTTCCTCAACTCCTCTAGATACAGACTATTCCAGACTCCATTACCTAGACCCCAATTCCATGGACTCTGCTCTAGTATATAAACTGTAGCTCTAGTAGTACATACCTCAGTTCGAATATCATCTTGGTTCAGCCCAATACTCTCTCTCTGGCCTTCAAGCCTAAGTCCTTACTCTCACTATGTTCCATGGACTCCAACTCTGTGAAACTAATTATTGACCTTAGTCATCTCTATTCTGTGGACTCTGTCTGCAATCCAATCCAGCCCTCAACCCAAGGGTGACATTGCTAATAGCTTTGCCAAGGGCACATGCACTCCACAGACTCTGCTACATGCATTCTGTCTTATTCTCTATTGGCACAATCCTAACAGGATATTCAAAACCTGTGGACTCTGATTGACACCTAGACATATATGAATAGAGTCTAGGTATGATAAATGAATTAGTAATTAAAATAGGAGAAGAATTTAATAATGCAGAATGGAGAGTGGAGTCCAGTGGAGTCCAGTTGGAGTATGCTTGGTCTTGAAGTCTATGTCCACAGGGTCTGCAGCATGATTGTTACAGTATCCCCCTCTTAGTGTTCTTGCCCTCAAGAGCACTGATCCTCATGGCCAGGTTAGTCACATGGATTTGGTGAAGGGGTGTCATGTGATTCTTTACTCTTTGACTTTCTACCACCACCATCTCCCTAAGTCTTAACACTGCTCATCATGTTGACTCCAATTTACCATGACTCACAAACCCCCAAACCCTATGTTGCACTGCCTATTCCAGACATGGACGATGTTGAGTTAGGTCTGTATTATAAAGCAAGGGATGACAAGGAGGAGGCTCATAAGAATGGCATGAGAGCACACTGGTCTTGGAAGGAGGAGCAGCAGAAAATAGCAGAAGCCATGGAGGAGGTTGAGCAAGGGCAGCATAAAAAGGAGGCCAGGGACAAGAAGATTGCTGAGGCAAAGACAAAAAGACTGGCCATGGAGGCCACAGAGAAGGCCCAGCAGGAAAAGGAGCAAATTCAGAAGGAGAAGGATGAGACGGAGAAGGAGAGGAAACTGAAAGAGAAGGTGGATGAGGAGGTCATGGAGTAAAGAGGTTGAAAGACCAAAAGAAAAAAGATAAGGCAGACAAAGAGGCCATGGAGAAGTGGCGACAGTTGGGGGTTTCCAAGCCTGATCAAGGAAAAGCAAAGGCCATTGAGGTGGAGGTAAAAAGGCATGTGGTTGGAAAGGGAAAGGCAAAGGACCAGCCAGCAGAGACTGTGGAATGGAAGAAGAGGAAGCCAAAATCAGCTTCCTTTGTGGACAGCAAGGGAGATGTGTCTGCAGGGCCATTGGAGAAACCTCCCAAGAAAAAGGCCAAGATCAGTGAGGTTGAGTATATGAAAGGAGGTGAGTATTGTCTTGGTTGATTGAGGTTCTGACTAATCCTTTTTTGAGTGTTGCATGTGGTGCTGTACTGAGGGCACTCACTGCATTGTGAAGAAGGGCAGGTCATGTGAATGCTGTCAGGCAAAGAAGAATAAGTGCGTGTTTCAAGTTGAGGGAAGTGGTCTGGAAACCATAGAGGTGGTGGAGCTGTTAGAGCTGCTGCACAGGAGGTTGGACAGGATGGAGGAGCAGCTGAATAGGGTAGAGAGGAAGGTCAATGTCCTTTGGTCCCATGTCAATGACTTGATTGACAATTACAATTTGGGGGATGACAATGAATATCCACTGTGTTACGATTTTAGCCCCTTTTTCGACCTTAACCCTAGTTGCTACGTCACCTAGCCATCTTATCGTCGAACCATCGCCAAGGACCCCATCGTCATTCCCTCAACTCCCGGTTAGTTCATCTCTTTGTTGTTACCGTCTTGGACCTATCACCTGCTCATGTGCCCATTGTTCGCTCCCACCAGTCGCTTCTCATACAGTAAACACCGTCACCATACATCTGTACAATAGTCGCATACGAACCATGTATTTAAGTAGCGTAGTTCTCGCTGGTATACTCCAGCTTCGAACTAAAGTTTATTCATACCAACTTATAGTCAACAAGCTCACTCTCTTGCTAAGTTCTAAGGACTTAGCCCACTCCTTCACGCTAGCAAGTGATAACACCGGGATTACTCAAACACGAAGTAACCGTTGTTTGTCATTGTTAGAGTCACATGTTGTTTGGGTCTAACAATTAGTTCGAAGCTTCCCTACCCTTTCTTTCTTACATGTCCATTGTGAAGAAAGAAACCATATGTCCACACAAAGCATCAACCTTGCACTCCTAGCCATCCCCGGTGTCATCGGCATCTGCACCCTCATCCATCATCATCTGGTACTACTACCAGGCCATTCTGTGCTGTTTCCTTCCCCTCATCCACCTCCAACTGACACTATGTCATATTCCCACACCGAGCAGGGCTTGGACCCAACCTCCGCGGAGCAGGACCGCACATCCCTGCACACGCAGAAGTCGAGCGGGACGTGGAAGAGTCGTTTGAATCCAGCCTGCCTCCTTCCAGGCCACCAATGCCCTACCCCGCCAATCCCCGAATCATCCACAGTACCCCCCCCCTGTCGAGTTGCAAACTCCCATCCCCCTTCACCCGGCCCTCCCCCCATCATCCCACTCCCTATTCCACCAACCGACGCTGAGCTTGCTGCCCTTAGAAACACTGCCCTTGAACGAACCGCAGAGCTCTGCCATGCCCTCGAGGGCCGCCATCCATACACATGCAAGGAGGCACCGATGCACAACGGTACGCACGAGAGGTCCGAGCCAGCAACCCGACCAGCCCGTCGCCGGACCCTCAGGGATACGACACTCAACCGACACCATCCACCCCAACATATACCAACCATACCCATGGAGACGACCATCCCAAGTGAGCAGATCATCTTCAGGAACATACATGTCGGCCGCCCCCAAGAACCTGTCACACCATGCCCAGAGGACACGAACAGTGGGAGCTCGATCGAGCTCAACTTCATCTCCGCTGCTGGAACTCCCCAGCCCCTTGTGGTTCGAAACCCCAACCCCTTTGAACCCACCGCCGGCCCCTCTACCCTTCCCAATCATACCTCTGCCCCCAGCGATGACCATGCAAGTACAAGATCTATCGTTGACCTACCCCGAACCACCGAGACCAGAGGATCCAGTCCCGATGATGACGTGGATCCCATCATTCCTGACCGCAGCCAATGACTGACTCTGATGGAGGAATCGGATCCGACACTAGCGGCGCTGGAGCATACCCTCGAACCACTCGACACCACCTCACCTATGGGTTCCCCTCATCAAGAGTCGAGAACACCGAGTTTGAGGAGTAGTCAGGGACTACCGGAGTATGATGACATCGAGATATATATAGCTAACACCGAACCGACCAAAGAGCAGAATTACCAATCCCCACAACCATGGAAGAAGCATGGGACCAGTACCTTGATATAGCCGCAGTTGAATACCATTATTTAACCCAGTACATAACCATGTTGCCCGATCCACGAATGATCGGCAATCCGAGACCAAACCCTCACGACCCGAGGCCTACTCAATAAAGCCAAAGAGCAGGCCGCAAACCTTATCAACCAAGAACCGCAGATCCCCTTTCGCATCACCCTCCAAGCCGCGGCAGGACCAGAAGCCGCAGGCCCATCACACGACCAACCACCCCTGTCACCAGGCGTCAAAAAGAAGGTGCCAACCGACAAAACCCCGATGAAGCCTGGACCACCATCCCGAGGATCGGTCGGTGCCTGGGAACGCGACCAGATTAACCAGCAGAACATACGAAAGGCACGAGAGACACTACGCCTCGCCCTACTCGCCACAACAAGCTACCTGCCCAGCCCCAGGATGGCAACCCGGCGACACGCCAGGAGGCTCCCCACACCCATCTGCTCGCGATGAACTCGCATCACTCCCTGGACCACCCAGGGGACCCCCGGGATGGCCCAACGACAACCCTGCACCAGAAATGATAGCCTGGAGACCTCTGACTAAATGTCAAACCCATCCTCGTCAAAACCCCTGACCCATTCAAGGGCATCGCCGACGACATACGACGCTTTCATCAACGACTGCGAGCTCTACTTCCAGACCTTCGCCGGGTTCTTCACCGACAGCAACAAGATCATCTTTGCCATCTCCCACATGGAGGGACAGGCAAAGAACTGGTGGGTCAGCATCCAGGAAGAGCTCTACTCCCGCTCCCGCCTTCATCACCAATTCCCGACCTGGCTCGACTTCAAGGACACACTCAAGACCCAGTTCGGCGACCCAGCAGTCACCGAGAAGCACCATCAGGCAATGACCGAACTCCGATGGAACGTCGGATTCGAGACCGCCATCGAGTACTTCCAGAAGCTGGAAGACCTCGGAAGGAAGGCTGAACTCATCCATGACATAGGCGAGCGAGGACAGATGACGATGGCAATGAAGGGAGGAGTCCCGCATGTACCATCCGCAACAAGATCACCGACATGGGGATCTTGATGCCGAATGGCTACCACGAATGGAAGCAGCGAATCATACAGGGAGACGAGGCCCGACAGCGAGGCACGAGTAGTCGACAACATGATCGTCCGAACCCCTGCCACCAAACCACACCCCACAGCCAAGCCACCCCAGCCACCAGCACCCCACCCCACCGACAAGAAGACCGGGACAGGGACGACCTATGGTGGCCAGGGACGACCCATGGACGTCGACCGACTCTGCACCAGGAATGAAGGCCGATGCTACAACTGCGATGAGAAAGGGTCACATGGTCAAGGACTGCCCGAAGCCGAAGAAGCCACGACCCCCCGCGATCACGCGAACAGATCCGCACTGCCATCGCCCGACTCGAGAACGAATATAGCACCACAGATGAGAAGACGCCATCGACTAGCGGCATTGAGGAGGTAAAAGATTAGGCCGACAGGCGAGCGATTCCGCTCTGCCGGCCATGGACGAAATTAGTTTTAGTACGTCGTCGTTGCCCTGTAATAGTACTTATATGCCTGTAGTACCTGTATGAATCAATCTACCAGTATCGAGCACGACGAACCAGAAACCGAAAGAATCACAGAAGAAGAAGTCAGCGCAAACGATGGGTCGCTCTGCGTCCGTCCCTGCGACCGACCAGAAGCACCCATACGATGCGCCACGACTCACTTCTGATGAGGGTGCAGACGAAGTAGATCCCAACTTCATCAGAAGAGCTAGCCTGGGAACCCTCCCCACCAGTCGCAAATGTCCCAGCGAGCAAGAAGAAGACCGCTGCCTCGACTAGCAAAGGGGGCCGAACAGGGGCCTGCATGCCCCATAGGACGCCCTCTCCCCATTGCACCAACTCAGTGCCCATCCCCTCCCCCCACTTCCCCTATGACTGCGACGGCAACAGGAAGTGGACAATGAAGCCATGGGGGTGGAACATCTGCCTCACCACCGATGACATGCCACCCGAAGCCCCAGCCTCACCCCAGTACCCCCATGACCCCAATGAGTGGCTCAAACCTTGGAGCACCGAATGGGTCTGGAGAGCCCTCTACGCCCAGCTCCCATCAGCAACAGGCACCCTGCTGTGTTGGGTACACAAGACCCATCAGCGAGAGGTGACCGATGACCTCATCCGGCACATCCAGGCTGCCAACCGCTCATCTGCCCTGGAATGGCTCAAAGAACTAAAGCAACCCCGATGCTACATCCATGCCACCCAATCCCGAGGGACAAGACCTCCTCGCCGACGTCCAACTCGAGACCCTGGAAAACCGCCAGACCCTCGCCGCCTCCGCCCTGATCGACAGTGGCTGCACCGGGAGCTCAATCAACAAGGCCTTCATCGACAAGCACCAACTCAAGACTCGCCCCACCGCCCACCCCATCCCGGTCTTCAACGCGGACGGCACCAGGAACCGAGCAGGGGAGATCACTGAGTACGTCGAACTCCGACTGAAGATCGGAGAGCACAGCGAGAGGATCGACCTGGCCGTCACCGACCTAGGCACCAAGGACATCTTCCTCGGCCATGACTGGCTCCAGCCGCCACAACCCCCTGATCAACTGGAAGACCAGGCCAACTCACCTTCACATGCTGCCACTGCCAGCCAAATCAATTCCACCTCCCCGATGCAGACCCAGACGACAAATGGGACGAAGAGCTGGAAGAAGGAGAGACCATCCTCACGGTCAACATGACCGAGGAAATACGGATACGGGCTCACATCGCCAATGACCTGGCCATGGCAGCCAGCGAAGGAAAGCCCGAGAAGACATTCGAGGAAATGGTCCCCGACTGGTGTCGGGACTTCCACGACCTGTTTGCAAAGGAGAACTTCGACGAACTACCCCCCCGCAAGCCTTGGGACCATGCCATCGAACTCATCCCCAACACAAAGTCCACCCTCGACTGCAAAATCTACCCCCTCAACCCCACGAACAGGAGGAACTGGACAAGTTCCTCGATGAGAACCTTGCCTCCGGCCACATCCAACCCAGTAAGTCCCCCATGGCCTCCCCCTTCTTCTTCATCAAGAAGAAGGATGGGAAGCTCCGACCCGGTACAGGACTACCGAAAGCTGAACAAGATGACGATCAAGAACCGATACCCACTCCCCCTCATCTCTGAGCTCATGGACCGACTAAAGGGGTCAAAATACTTCACCAAGCTCGACGTACGCTGGGGATACAACAATGTACGCATCAAGGAAGGGGACGAGTGGAAGGCCGCATTCCACACCAACCGAGGGCTCTTTGAACCCACCGTCATGTTCTTCGGCCTGACCAACTCCCCTGCCACCTTCCAGTGGATGATGAACGACATCTTCAAGGACCTCATCACCACTGGCAAGGTAACCATCTACCTTGATGACATCCTCATCATGTCCAAGACCCACAACGAACACCGACAGATGGTACAACAAGTACTCGCCACCCTCTGATGAACACAAGCTATACCTGAAGGCAGAGAAGTGCGAGTTCGAGGTGCTGGAGACAGAGTACCTAGGTGTCATCATCAGCGAAGGATCAATACAAATGGATGCAGTAAAGACAAAGGGAGTAACCGAGTGGCCGACACCGACAAAGAAGAAGGAACTACAATCATTCCTTGGATTCACCAACTTCTACCGACGGTTCATCAAGGACTACAGCAAAATCGTGTGACCAATGACCCAACTCACCGGCAAGGTCCCATGGACATGGGGAGCAGCGCAGCAACAGGCATTCAAAGAATTGAAGGAGAAGTTGGGAAAGGATGTCGTACTCGCAATACCAACCGACGATGGGAAGTTCAGAGTCGAGGCAGACTCCAGCGAAGGCAGCAATCGGCGCCCACCAACGTACTATCGCAACAGCAAGGGATGACCTCTGGCACCCAGTCGCCTTCCTCTCAAAGGCGCTCACCATCACCGAGCGGAACTATGAGATATACGACAAGGAACTGCTCACAATCATGCATGCCCTCGCCGAATGGAGGCACTACCTCATGGGCAGCCAGCCAGACCTTCGAAATCTGGTCCGACCACCAGAACCTCCAATACTTCCGACAGCCACAGAAGCTGAACCGCCGCCAAGCACGGTGGGTGACCGAACTCGCCGAGTACCACTTTCTCCCTCTACCACAAACCCAGGCACCGCCAACCGCAAGGCCGACCTCCTCAGTCGACGAGCGGACCACGACCAGGGCGCGAACGACAACCAAGAAACGACGATGCTGCCAAACAACTACTTCGCCGCCCTCGACATACGGCAACCATACTACCAACAGAAGAAGAAGTAGAGAAGAGGATCAGAGACGCAACAGAGGACTCAAGGCAGTGGGACCAGGGAATCACAGACTCGCTCCGACATGAGCGAGGAATCACCAAGGATGAAGGAATGCTGTGGTGTTTATGATGGGAGGATCTATGTTCCCTGAGACACCACACTGCGAGGCGAAATCATCTCGTCCTCGCATGACCATATAACGGCAGGACACCCAGGAATCGAGAAGACAAGGGAGCTGGTGCAAAGGAACTACTGGTGGCCAAAACTATGCAAAGGACGTCGAGACCTACGTCAAGGGATGCGAAGTGTGCCAGCGGATGAAAACAAAGACGCAGGCCAAGAATGCCCCGCTACACCCGAACGCCATCCCAACGGAGCCCTGGGAACACATCTCTGTCGACATGATCACCGGACTACCCGACTCCAATGGCTATGATGCCATCATCATCATCGTCGACCGCTTCTCCAAGGAGATCATCCCAGTCACCTGCACCACAGAACTATCATCAGAAGGATGGGCAAAGATCCTCCGAGACCATGTCTACACACACCATGGCATGCCGACAAAAGTCATCAGCAACCGAGGTCCCCAATTCGTCTCAAAATTCATTCACGACCTCTATGCTATGCTCAACATCGCCAGCAACCCATCCACCGCCTACCACCCACAGACCGATGGACAGACAGAATGAGCCAACCAAGAAATCAAAAAATACCTCCGCCTCTTTGTCAACTTCCAGCAGGACGACTGGGCCGAGTGGCTACCCCTTGCCGCCTTCCAACACAACAACCGCGTCCACTCCGCCACCAGGAAGAAGCCCGTTCGAAGTCAACTATGGCCGACACCCACGCATCACCACCTCCGACACCCACCAAAGCCACCCCAATCCCGCTGCCAACGACTTCATCGCCTCAATGAAGAAAATCCATGACGAAACCCACTCCGCACTACAGAAAGCCGCAGACCAAATGAAGAAGACCTACGATGCATGAAAAAACCCCGCCATCGACTACAAGGTCAACGACAAGGTCTGGCTTGATGCAACCAACCTCCACCTCCCCCGACCAAAGAAGAAGCTCGACGACAAACGAGTCGGACCATTCACCATCACCGCCAAAATCGGCACCTCCTCATACCAACTGAAACTACCCACGATGTGGCGCATACACCCCATCTTCAATGAATCCCTCCTAACACCATACACCCCCCCATCATTCCCCAACCAAATCAAAAACCCGCCACCACCACCCAGATATCATAAACGATGAAGAAGAATACGAGGTCGAAAGCATCGTCGACCACCGCACACGGCGAGTACGGGGGAAGAAGAATGCACCGTCACCGACTACCTAGTCAAGTGGAAGGGATACGGAGATGAAGAAAACCAGTGGGTCAGAGAAGACTTACTCGAGAATGCCCAGGAAGCCATTAACGACTACCAAAATCGCAACCTAACAAGGGGGTTCATGACAGTCGGGACGACTGTCTTAACAAGGGGGTAATGTTACGATTTTAGCCCCTTTTTTGACCTTAACCCTAGTCACTACATCACCTAGCCGCCTTATCGTCGAACCATCACCAAGGCCTATTGCATTCCCTCGCCTGGTTAGTACATCTCTTTGTCGATACCGTCTCGGACCTATCACCTGCTCATGTGCCCATTGTTTGCTCCCACCGGTCGCTTCTCATACAGTAAACACTGTCGCCATACATCGCACAATAGTCGCATACGAACCATGTATTTAAGTAGCATAGTTCTCGCTGGTATACTCCAGCTTCGAACTAAAGTTTATTCATACCGAACTTAATAGTCAACAAGCTCACTCCTCTTCACTAAGTTCTAAGGACTTAGCCCACTCCTCACGCTAGCAAGTGATAACACCAGGATTACTCGAACGTGAAGTAACTGTTGTTTGTCATTGTTAGAGTCACATGTTGTTCAGGTCTAACACACTGGACTATCTTTCCAAGCTTCACTAGAAGGAGTGGGATATGTTGTTAATGGAGTTGAAGGAGTTGGGAGCTGCAGTACCTGAGGCCCTCCACCAGGCAATGAAGATGTGCCTCAACAAGGATGTGGCACAAGTTTGGAGGCAACACATTGTCAACAATACCACCTTTTCTAGCAGTGATCCATTTGAGCTGGCCAACATCAAACTTTGGTCTGGGATCCTTGGTGAGGGGGGTCTTGAGAAGGCTAAGCAAGCAGCAAAGACTTTTGAGAAGGTGAGGATAGAGTTTTATGCTGTCAGAGGCTGCCAGAGCAAATGGGCATTTTGGAAGAGTTTACTGAAGGGGTTGGACAAATATTTTGTCATGGACTCTGAGGATAAAGGCAAGGAGGATGAAGATGCAAGGGAGGAGATGAAGCTGGAGGGAAAGCCCATTGGTATCAAGGCTTTGGATCAGTTGGCAGAGGAGTATGTGGAATCTGGTGAAAGTGAGGAAGAAGAAAAGGATAAGAGAGACGACAGGAGCCAAGGAAGGTGGGGCAAGGAAGAGGATGTTGAGATGGCAGAGGCTGCAGACTCTAGCTCCTAGGTTCTCTTGTTATAAAGTTTTCTTGTAGTATGTTTTTTTTTTTTTTGTAGAGCATGTGCAAAGCACTTAGCATTCCACATCTAACTATGTTAAATTGGTTCACTCACTTGGGGAGGGAGACATGCCCTCCAGGGGGGGATATTTCACATTCAGGGGGGAGGGGGGGTACCTTTAATATTTTTCTACCAGTTTGGTGCTCTATGCAGGGAAATGCATTTACACACAACTCTAAGAGTTAGTGTGGGACTCTGTGTCTGCCTCTGGGCCTCTGCCAGGTGTGCACAATACCCACTAAAACCCTGCCATGATTAGTCTAGTCTTCTGGTAGACTCTCTTCATCTTTCAGTGTACCCTTCCAGGTTGATAGGACTCTGTTCTTTGCCAGAGCCCTTGCACCATACCTCTTCTTATTCACTAAGAGGCAATCTATTGTCAGACACTTATTTATTGCATCAACCCATAGGTTTCTTATCTCATTGTGAGTGTGCCAACAGGCAGGCTCATCATCACTACATTGTATTCTATGTTGGCATCTTACTCTCCATATTAAATGCATTGTCTCCATCATCAGGATACAGTAAAGTCTGGTGGTATACATATCCACTGCTCCATCTTTGTCTAGAACATTCACAAGGGTAATACCAAGAACTATTCTGAGAGTTGTAGTATGTTTTTGAACTGCACAGCATCTGAAGGGGAATTTATTTGGTTTTTCTTTAGAAATACATGTGAGTAAGAAGAATAATGAAGTCTAAGAGAATGGCTGGCAGAGTCTGTTCTAGATTGGGAAATGAATTTGCAATAGGATTCAAGGATTTAATTTGAAATTGAGGGAGCAGAGTCTGTCAGGGTGAACCAGGTAATGGCAGTGAGGGTGTAAGGTAGTGGAAAGAGAGGGGTCTGCTTCAGATTAGGAAATGAATTTGAAATAAGAGAGGCAGAGTCTGCAGAAAATAAAAGGAATTAAAGTTGTGGAGGTTGGAGTGAGGATTTTCAAATAGTGACCTTGGATAATGGACTGGGTTTGTCTAGGTGGTGATGATAGAAATCTTCAATATACTCATCTGTGGAAAATTCAGTAGCAGGGATCCATGCAAATTCTTCATCAGTACCTTCATAACCTAACCATTGGACACAATATAGTAGTGGACACTGGAACCAACAGTTGAGCTTTGAGTCAAGAATTTGGGCAATCTTATACTGCTCTTCACTATCAACTTCCACTGGAGGAGGAGGTTGGTTATGATTGGAAATGGTATTGGCTTCAACAGGTTCCAACTGTGAGACATGGAACACTGGGTAGATGGATCAGAATTCTATGGGGAGTTTAAAGGTGAAGGAATGGGATCCAGGTTGAGCAATGATGTCAAATGGTCTAAGGAATTTCTCAGAGAATTTCACAGTAGGACAAGTGGATCTAA